>JARJLF010003211.1:0-20747 GCA_029378395.1 Mycena leptocephala | reverse complement strand
GACGTAACATCCATAAATCATAAGGAATTCATAAATGCAAGAGAACAAAAAATGTGAATCGACAGAGCGAAGGAAAATTGTAGTGAATCAATAATCTACAGACTGAATAGTCTACAGACTACAACCAGCTGGAATTGTTGGGATGGGGCGGTGGTGGAAATGGAAGAGGAACGGTCCGAGAGGTGCTGCCAGTGCCTGGAAAGGACTCGAGCCTCCATACGGGATGAAACGGAGCTGGGAGAGCCCGTGAAAGCAGTCGAATGGGAGAAGAGTAATTGTAATCAAAGTCACCATAGAGCTCGATGGATGGAATGTGGGGAATGGTTATCCATCGAAACAGCGATGCAACGGAGCCTGACGATGCGGTACGAGCCGTCAGCGGGGAAAGCGAAGGATATGGGTAGTAGTGAGGCGTTTGCCCGGGGTACAACGCCAGAGGCGAGCCTGATCCCGAACGATGATAGACGGGAGAACGCCGGTCCGGCATAGGGATGTAAGGAGAGCCATGTCCCGTGTATATCGGTGGGGTAGACATTGGCGAAGTAGAATAAGCTCCGACTAGGGGCATCGATGGCCAACACCGCCACGCTGTTGAAGGTTATGCGATGTCCACGCGGTCGTCGGAAAGTTGGTCACATTTTGGGATGGAGAAGAAAATGAAAGAGTTGGATTGTAAGGAAGGCCATCCGTGAAATGAGCGACGTTGTTGACCGGCAGATCTGGCTGCATGGTGGGCGGGGGTATCCAGTCAGAGAAGTGACTTGCACCATGGGTTGGGTATGTTCCGTAACCGTTGGTGAGATTCGAGGCAGAGGACCCCAGAATGGAAGTCCAGGACGGCCATCGAGTTACGTAGGGCGCAGGATGGGGAGGTGTGAAAGTGGGAGGTTGGACCGATGAAATGGTCGTGTGTGGGTTTGTGAAAAAGAAGTTTCTGAATTGAAATCAAATGGTAGGGATCTTCATTGAAAAGAGGGGTCTGCGCCACCATCCAAGCTGAAACTATCCCGAAAAGAAATATATCGGCAAGGGATGGCGATCCCTGCGGCATGGGCGGAGGCGTATAATCCTCCAATGGCTTGAAATCAGACGAAAGACGATGAGGAATCGGGGAAGAACTGGAGGCCATTACGACCGGTGAAAGAGGTGAAGGTGTCGTTCTGTAGGAAGGTGGCGGGGATCTCGACGCAGTGTATGTCCCACTTGGGTCAATCTCTCCGACCTGCGAGCCGGGGGTCGATGGCTCGACGGCGGGGAACCAACGGTCACCCCATACGGTCATCTAAAAAATAGTAAGAATCGTAAACATAGGACACACGGTTGAGATGACTTACATGATCTCTCATGTACCGCATGCGCTCCGGAATGGCCTTGCGCCGTTTCCTGCGCGGAGACTTTTTACCAGGAACCTTAACGGTCGGTGTCTCGCTCCCCGATGGTACTTCGTTGGGGGAGACCGCACTCGAGAAAGCCCCCTTGCCAGAGATGACCTGGTGCAAGGCTCATCCCGTATAGAGAACTTCTGATCTTCAAGATCGGTTGGTGTGGGCGAAGGTCTTTGTCTTTTCATGGCCAGAATTAAGAGAGCGAGTAGAGATAGAAGGCTAAGCGCCGAATGACGCAGTGGAAGAAGAATGTCGATTGAGTTGGCGCTGGCAGGGTTATAAGACACATTGCTCTGGGTGTGGATTTCGTATGTGTTTCTCGACTTGTATAGCCTGCTACCAGATCGCGGCTAACTTTATATCGGTTGTGACTCGACGTGGGGGAGATCTCGGTAAGAGATAGAGACCGAAAATTCTGATCGTATATGGGGCCTCAGTAGCATGGTGCAGAAAAGAGAAGATTTGTAGAGCTTAGTGTGGCGTGGCAGATGAGAAAATAATCTAATCTCGAAGGATCAGTAAACAATCCAAATCCGGACTTTCGTCCGGACACGAGGCAAAACTTTGGCAGAAAGCTGTGATAGGCGAATGTTAGAGGAATTTCGCAAAGAAGAAAAAATAGATGGAGGCACCCACAAACACAGGCGCTTTGACTGCTTGAGGCAGTGGATGCAATGGAACATGTTGCATTGTCGTGGCCCGTCCATTGCGCCGCCGTTTGCCGGTACGAGCCTGTCGCGCTCCATCATGGCGGGGGAAAACGGCGAGCATTTCGATAGCGCTGGTGTAGTGATCCGGAGTCCAATTTCGGAGGCAGCATGCCCCGAGGTTCAATTACTGTGAAATTTGTGGGCGTCGATTCTAATCGAACACGGAATCCTTAGCGCCCCGACATTGTATCCGAGTGGACCGACAAACCGCAAAGATATTGACGTAGAACGCGTGACATCTAACGCGGAGGTCGCAGACGCTTGAACGTTTCAGAGGAGGTTAACAGCTTGTACAAGTAACCTGCGCACTGCATCCAACCCCAATCAGCAAGCATTCGGAGCCGACAAAGAGCAGCAAAGCGCCACATTACTTGGATTCGTTCCATGAACGGCGCGTAACACTTTCTCTACATTGGATGGCCAAAGAAGATGAAGGAGTTTGTTAAGCGCCGACGTCCCAAATAGGCGCCACTTGCCAAATAAGGATACTAAGGTTTGAAGCCAACGTTAAATAGTTGGAGGACCTACCAAATCACAGTAACTCGAGGAGTACGACACGACATACGACCCTACTCTGGACAAGACTTGAAGGCAATGCTCCGTACTGAACGGGCGAGTCA
Organism: Mycena leptocephala; assembly: GCA_029378395.1. Lineage (NCBI taxonomy): Eukaryota > Fungi > Basidiomycota > Agaricomycetes > Agaricales > Mycenaceae > Mycena > Mycena leptocephala. The sequence goes on along the minus strand of JARJLF010003211.1, from coordinate 18,032 downwards.
GATATAATCATTACAAGCTGAATAACGCACCAGTTCCTAATATTGTCTAACGATCCACCGCAGACCTGGGTCGAGAAATATAATGTATATATAGGCCGATCGCGTGTGTACAATTGTGGGGACAGATGCGGAGAAGATACAGATGAGGTTATTACTTTGCAAAGATAAAATGTGGTGCAATGGGTCAATTACTTCCTTTTGGCGGTCACGCTCCCGCCACCCGCTCTACGCGATGAACGGGCACCCGTCGCCACTATAGAGAGTCCGTCAGAATCAGCAGCTACCCTTTGGTGGGACGCCACACTAGTAGCCCCATTACCCAAACGAGACGACGCCCTGCCACCAGCGGTCGCAGACGAGACCTCGGACGCCTGGGCTTTCGGTTGCCGCTGTCGTCGTGCAGGAAGGGGAGTAGCGGGCGGCTCCTGAGATGTGGTGCGAGTCGTCCGGCGAGGTTGCACTCTGCTCGGTGGAGAAGCAACTCTTCGCCTCTTCGTGACGGGCGACTTGGGCTCGCTGACACCCGAATTTGCGTCGGTATCCTCCTCATTTTCTGAAGTGGAAGAGGAACTGACTTCAGAACTCTCATCTTCGATCCTCTCCAGCGGGACATCGGTCGTGTGAGCGGATGTGCGTTTGCTAGCTGAGCGCCCACGCAAACCAACGGCCTTGGCGGCAGGTGCTGCTACAATGAGCTCCCTCGAACGTTTCCGGGTCACCAAAGAACTGGAACTGGAATCACTGGAGACGGAAGAAGTGTCGGAAGATATTCGAGAGAGGAGAGAGGGTAGAGCCACGAGAGTAGCGGCAGACGGTGGATGCGACGCCTTGGTTCTCGACCGAGTCTTGGGCCGTTATTGTATCCGGTACCACCATCTCACCAGGGGTCCGTAATGTAACGTTAAAATCATCTTCCTCATCATCTTCGTCCATAGTGTCGTCCTGAAATGCGGCGGTTTCATTAGATGAACCATTCTGAATTCCTAGAACATTATGTTCGTCGCTCGAGTCTCCCGCAGAGCCGGAATTCGGAAGCTCATGCGGCGACGGGAGCGACTGCCCAAAATCCTGCTCCGGGTGATGTGTATTTCTGGGATTGGGGAGAATTGTTGAGGGGCAAATGAATAAATAGCATTCGTGGATGGAGGAAGCCGAGACGAGGACGGAGGCAGTGGGGTCGGGGGATAGGCCGAGGGAAATGGCGGATATTGTCTCCATTCTTCCATCTGCTCGCGCGCGCGCCGGGCTTCTTCGAATTCCGGAGGAGGGTCTAATGGCGCAGGATCTATGTAATCATCCCCCTCGTCATGGAAAGCGGACCGAGGAGGATGCCAGATTTCATGAACAGGTACACGCGTTGGGCTGCGGTCCGTTGCAACATGAGGGTGAGGTGATGCATTTTGCTCCGCAGGCAGGCTATCGTCGGCCCGAATGGGCCCAGAGATCGTCTTCGCCCGCCAGATTGGATCGGCATTTGACCGTCAGGAATTGGGCCAGAAGATCGCCTTCGACCGCTAGCTTGTATCGGCATTTGATGCGACACCGAGTGCAACACCTGCTGAACCTCGGTGTACAGCCCTTCGTCTGCCTCACCTTCGACGGCTGAGTCGCGATGACCGAATGTGGAGTGCCACCAGGATAACACGAGGTGGAAGGGATATGTTAAAAACAAAAAGATAATGTCGCCGAACATCCGCACAGCGTCGGAGAGGGCATCCAGGGTGGACGTGTAAGGTTTCAGGAAAGGGCGGATGATATGGAGGTAAATAGGCTCAGCACCCTGCGACATAGCATGAAGAAAAAAATCGAGTGTAAAGGAAACCCACACACCCTCGCGCGCGTGAAAATGAGAAATAGGAGGACAAGCGATTTGAATTCGTTGTAGAACGGGATGAGGATGGACACGACTTTTTCAGCCATGCGCTCATAGATCATGAAGCAACACTGTTCGGGGTTAATTCACGCCGCGGGCCATGTGTGTAGGTGCCTACCCAGACAATCCACACTGCAAGGCATCCTTTCATGTTCCGCTTCCGCTGCGATAGGGCTCGCACCGTGGGTTGACCAGAGTTCCGAGGTGAGGGACGAGGGGGTTTGAGCACCTTGGAGGTCTCGTAGATATTCAGGAAAAGCATCATGAGCCGCAGGATGGGAACTATGAGCGCCATCGCGGACTCGCGGTACGGTACGCCGAGGCGAACTTGAAATTAGAGTGGATGTTACACAGCGATGTTTTAAGAAGGTGATACTGGTGGATCGAAAGGCTCAGGCGACTGTGAGCCACTGTAACGAGGATACGAAGACCATAGGTTGAGGTCGTTGGAATTCAAACGAGGTCACGCATTTGGGCTTGTTTGCTCTGAAAGCTAAAGTCAGGCTGGGTAAACAACCGCCACCGCCCAAAAAAGGCAAATTTCTACACCTCGGCTTTGGCGGTACTTAAGGGATGTCAGATGACCCAGATAAGCACCGCTGAGTTGGAGTGTCAAGATGGTGGTGGTAGAAGGGCCGAGTACATATCGCTAGCGATGACCAATCACCTCCTTCCAACAGGGGATAAAAATCGAAGAACCCAAATAAATGCCCACAGATGCAGGTTGACAAAAGCAAAATTCTGGGGGATACAGCTTTGAATAAATACATGTTCAGAGACACGGTCTTGGACAATATTTTTGCGAATATATATAAAATCGTTGCCCATAGCGAGGGTCGTATGTACTTCTGGGGATGATATATGAGCAGACTCGAAGAGAATATTGCCCTAAGTATGTCTCGGTAATATTAAACAAAGAAAATTGTACCTAGTCTAAAGTTTAAAGTGAACTAAGTAACCCAAACACTGCTAGCCAGCAACGACTCGATTCATTCGCGCCTCTAGATTTCCTTTTACAGTCGTCATCCACTCCCCCTCAAGAATGCCATATGTGCAAACATCAGTGTACCCACCCGTTTCCGGGTCTGACCAAGCATCTCTTTTCGTTCCTTCCAACGTCGCTCCGGCCTTTACCAACCAGCCCCGCATTGCCAAATTGTCGACCCCAGTATTAAATTCCGCACGATGGAGTTTTCGTTCCTCGAAGACATACACCAGGACCGTATACAGCGCATCAGTCGCTAACCCCCCGCGGAAATATTCGGATTTGATAAGAATCCCGACCTCGCACGACCTGCTTGTCTCGGTATCGAGGTGGAATATTCCCGTTGTGCCAACGAACGTGGAGGTCGTGTCCGCTGGGGCGTTCAGCGCGTGGATGTGAAAGTCTACGAGCGTTGGATCGGGAGCTCGAGAGAGTCGACGAGCTCGGGCATCAGCAGCAGAACAGTGCTCCGGAAAATAACGAAGGTAGCGTCGTGTCTCAGGATGGCCCCGGAGAGCAGCTACAAAGGCGTCGTCGGCTTCCATCGGGGGAACGAGGGTTAATCGTCCAGACTTGGACGGCAAAGCAACATCAAGGATCATCACAGTGGATTTTTCCTCGTTCGATTGATGTCAGTTTTTGTCCTTCCCAACTGTGTGGTTGAAATGGGAAGAGGAGAAGTTAATAAAACTGTTGTGGCACTAGACATCAATGATTTTCCGATTCTTTGATGCTTAACATGTTCCTCAAGGGCAGCTGCGTCGCGGCTCTTCTCGGTTCACGGTACACAGCCCGAATATTCGTGTAACTTATCACAGAGTTTGCGGTATCCGCGGAGACACTCTACACCGTCTCGGCAGGAATTTTGTTCAATCCGTGAGCTAACGCGACAATCTCGGTCTCCCGGGGCAGACGGGGTAACCACATATGTGGAAGTCGCCAAACCCGTGAGTGTCTGTGTCACGACAGCCTCCCTTTTGGCCGTCGCTCTCCACACCCATAATCGTGGAAGTTTCCATAGAAAGTCGCTCTGCCTGCCGCCACATTTCACTGACCGATGCGTAAGTGGCTCCGACCGAGACGGCAACGTAGCAGAGACCTGCACATTCGGCGCGGACGGGCGCGGCGCTTGCGTTGAAAGTCTGCTGCTAGGATCGTCAACCGACGTCGCAACCTTTTCAACAGGCAGTGTGGTCCCATTCTACACGCTGGGCGCGAGTACGCCCACTACATCCACCCCATCCCAAAAATCACGGCCGAACGTCGCAGTACGAACCTCGGCCCTCCCGTGTCATGTAGCAGCCATCTTAGTTGGCTTCCTCTTCAATCCTGTGGGCGTAGTTACTTTTAAAAATAACCGATGTGAAGGTTCATCAAAAGGTACTGCTCCAAAGAGGGAGACGCTCATGAGCCAGCCTCAGAACGGAGACGCTTTGAGCAATGGGAAGTATCGAGCGCTTTTCAACTGTGTGATGGATGAAAAAGAAAGACAATGAGTGGCTGTGCAACGGACTGTCAGACCGTCACGCCCCGTCGTCAACCACAATCCACAAATGCCGAAGATCAAGACTACGAGGACCAAGAAGCCGCCGGAGGGCTATGAAGAGATAGAATCTGTGCGCTACAATGCATTTGTCCTCTCCATACGCATTCATGTACCGTTCGTCCAGATTCTCGATGATTATGCAAAGAAGATGCGAGACGCTGAAAACGAGTCGCACGAAGGCAAGCGCAAGGCAGAATCTCTGTGGCCCATAATGCGCATCTCGCATACGCGTTCGCGGTACATTTATGAGCTGTATTACAAGCGAGAAGCAATCTCGAAGGAGTTGTACGACTGGTTGTTGAAAGAGGGCTACGCGGATGCAAAGTGTGTTATTTCTCTCTTTTTCTGGCTACAATCATGACCTGGCCATCCGGTTGCTAGCATGATCGCTAAATGGAAAAAGGCGGGGTACGAAAAGTTGTGCTGTTTGCGGTGCATTCAGACAAAGGTTGGTTGCCGCAGACAAACCAAAGCACCGGCCAATGCACTAATTTCTGTTTGCCAGGACATGAACTATCAGGGGTCGACGTGCGTCTGTAGAGTGCCGAAAGCACAAGTACGGACAGGCACCATCGTGGAATGCGTCCACTGCGGTATGTGCCATAATGCATTTATTTTAAACGTCGTTTAAATTGTATCTAGGTTGTCGTGGCTGTAGCTCCGATTCATAATCACGCTCGGACTTAGCACTTAATACTACACCCAGGCCCTGTCCAAGCCCTGTCTCGGTTGTGGAAAGCTCCTTAGCGTTCCCCGCCGCGCCGCGGTGCCTTGGCTTGGCCAGCTTGTGATTTAGCCTACGTTTTTTGTGTTTGACGCGCCTTGCCCAATGTATCTTCCTGTATTTTCTTGATCATGAATCATTGATCTAGTAGAAGTTTTCAGACCCTGAAAGTTTTTGCACTGCAGCAACCTGCGCTAACGCTGGCAATAGCATTCCTCCTTACAGCCCCTTTAGATCATGACAACTCTGTTTGTTATTTGATAACCGGGGTGATCGGACTCCGATAAAAACCCTCTTAAGCAGGAACATGACGGCCCCTCCTCCCTCCTTCTCCTCTCACCACCATGGGCGTTTTAGCAGACCAACTTGTCGATGTGGCGGGGAGGTTCGTGTCGAGAGCGGCGGCAGAGCAGGTATATTTCTCCCAACCAACTCGTTTCGCAGCATTTATCTTTATGTCAGGGGGGTGTAATCTCTGGGTCCAACCCATCCAAAATCAATCTCAATGACCCCTTCCCACTGTGGGTTATCCAAGTTGGTGCGTATCGATATTCCTCAGGTTGTAAAGTGGTATTAACGGGAAATTGGGCAGTAATTATCATCGCGATCACACAACTCCTCTCGGTCGGTCTCTCGCGTATCCACCAGCCGCGTGTGATTGCAGAGGTCATTGGAGGCGTTCTGCTGGGCCCGTCAGTCATGGGCCACATCCCGGGTTTCACAGCTGCCATCTTTCCGAACGATGGAATGGCTATGCTGGGCCTAACGAGCACCATCGGACTCGTATTATTCCTCTTCCTCGTCGGCCTTGAGATAGACGTGAAGATTATGAAGCGCAACGTCAGGGCATCTGCGGCCATTTCTATCGCAGGACTCGTCGTCCCCTTGGGGTTAGGCGCCGCACTCGGCGTGGGTTATATAGTGTTATCTCTGTCCGAAGCTAAATTTCTCCACAGGTGGGTGTATACAGGGAGTTCATCAGCCCCTCCGTAAATTTCGGATATTTCCTTCTCTTCACAGCTGTTGCGGTCGGCATCACCGCGTTCCCCGTTCTCTGCCGCATCCTCACCGAACTCAAGCTCCTCGACACCACTGTCGGGGTTGTTGTGCTCTCCGCCGGGGTCGGGAACGATGTAGTGGGGTGGATTCTGCTCGCCCTGACTGTGGCACTCGTCAATGCCTCCACGGGTCTCACCGCCCTCTATGTGCTTCTTGCCAGCGCGGGTTTCGTGCTTTTCCTGCTGTATCCTGTGCGGTGGGGTTATGTATGGCTAGCGAGGCGCACCGGAAGTCTGGAGCAGGGTTCACCAACCACGCTTATGATGACTCTGACATGTAGGTGTATTCCGGCTAATTTTTTCCAGCCATACTGAGTTACATTCAGTGATAATGATCTTCTTCTCGGCGTTCTTCACCGACATAATCGGTGTCCATGCCATTTTTGGTTTGTCTCATTTTCCTGCTTTTTCCGTTTCCTGATACATTTATTTATGAAGGCGGCTTCTTGGCCGGTCTCGTTATTCCCCACGAAAATGGTTATGCAATCTCTATGGTGGAAAAGCTTGAGGATCTCGTGTCGATCCTGTTCCTACCGATCGTACGTCATCCTATTCAATTCTCCGTTCGTTCTGAATCAAATGCTGGTTCATAGTACTTTGTCCTCTCCGGACTGAAGACTAACCTTGGGCTGCTCAACACCGGTATTACATGGGCCTACATCGTCATAATATGTCTCGTCGCCTTCACCTCCAAGTTCGTTGCCTGTGGCCTCACGGCTTATGCCTCGGGCTTCAACTGGCGTGAGGCGGGAGCTATCGGTTCTCTTATGAGTTGCAAGGGGTATGGTGCTTGTCCCCAGTTTATTGATCCTTTCTCATGATGATTTACCAGTTTGGTGGAGCTCATTGTGCTTAATATCGGTCTGCAAGCCGGTATATTGAACCCACGCACCTTTTCTATGTTCGTTCTGCACGCACTCATCCTAACGTTCATGACGACGCCTCTCACGATCTTCTTCTACCCTCCCAAATACCGGCTGCATGAAGGGACGAATACTGCCAGGATCGGTAATGTAGAGACACCCGGCCGTCGGTCAGCGTCCGAGGATGAGGTTAAAACCAAGTTTTCGATTATTCTCGACAAGATCGAGCAGATCCCGGCGGCTATGACCCTTTCTCAGCTCCTTCAACCTTCCACCTCACCTCCCCCCTACGCTTCGACTCTTGCCGAAGAGAAAGCTCTCGAGGCGGCCTTGCCTAGCCCATTGCGTGCTCCAATCCGTATAGATGCCCTTCGCTTGATCGAACTCACGAATCGGACATCCGCTGTGCTCAAGTCACAGGAGGCCGATGTGCTCCTTCACAACGACCCCATCGTCTCTGTTTTCCGCACCTTCGGCTACCTCAGCCGAGTAATCGTCTCTGCCGCCCTGTCGGTCGTCAGCTATGATGAATTTCCCGACGCAATTGCGGAGCACGCGGCCGAGTTCGAGTCTCAGATGGTCATCGTGCCGTGGTCTCGCGGCGCCACCTCGGTGTTGGCAGAAGAGGAAGAGCCTGGGCCGACTACTGGGGTCCGGAATCCCTTCGATGGGATCTTCCACAAGACCACTACGCAGGACCAAACCAGCTCCGTTGTGTACTCCGAGTTCATCCGCAAGGTCTTCCTGCGCTCATCGATCGATGTTGCACTGTTTGTCGACCGCGGACTAAAGTCGCAGTTCCGGCCTGGGGAGACGGACCAGCATCTGTTCTTGCCGTATATTGGTGGGCCGGACGACCGCCTTGCGCTCGCATTCCTCGTGCAGCTGTGTACGAATGCGGGAGTACACGCGACTGTAGTCCGGATACGCAAGACGGACTCGTCGTCGGACGAAGCGGAAGGCGCTACCAGCCTTGTGAGCCCTCGAGGTGCAACTAATACACATCTTGTGCGTTTCATATTTCTGGTTACTAGCCTAAACTTGGTTCTTATGCTTCCTGTTCTAGACAATGGCCGCCGCCGATACCGTGTACGGGCAGCACAACACACAGACGCGGCTTGTATCCGATACTGCGGACAATTTGCTGTGGGATCGGTTCACGGTTCCGTCTAGCTCGCGCGACGCCCGGATGGTCGAGGCACTCACCCGAATCGCCTTCTCGACACAGGAGTCAAAGGAACCATTGCACAAGATTGCAGAGCTGGTCCAGTTTGAATCGGACAAGCTCATGGCGGGCGCAAACCTCGTGGTTTTGCTGGGCCGGTCGCGTAGGATGGCTGTAGAGTCGCACAAGGCGGAGCTTCAGAGGCTCATTGCCGGCAAGGGCGCCTCGATCGGGTCGGCGGTGGCGAAGACTGTCGGGGACGTTGGCGCTGCGCTGGTTGCATCGGGGTCAAGCACCAGCCTGCTTGTTCTCCAAGCTGCGGTTTCTGCGTGATAAATTTATTTTAACGATTTTATGGTAGTCAAGTTTTTGTACGTTTTGTAACGAGTAAATATATGGTGGTCTGACTCTTGAGTCAACGCGTACGCTGCTGTAGAGATGTCCATTTTGGGAATACGGCGCTAAATCCCGACTTGGACGCGTTTTGCTTTGCTTTGTACGCGCGTCGTTCTAGCACCTTCTGCGCAGCCTCGGTCTCGGTTTCTTTGTGACTCTTATGCGCAATCCGTCCTTTAGTGTCTAACTCTCATCTTTACTTGCACCTTACACCTCTTGTGACCTTCTCGACCTGAAACTCATCCATCGACTCAAATTCCAACTCTTGCACCCCCACCACGATGCAGCTGACCTTTGTTAATGACCTCGGACAGTCCTATTCCATGGACATAGACCCGGGAATGGAGCTTGAGAATGTAATGGCTTTACTTGAGGCGGAGGTGCGTCTTTGTTACCCAATTCTTTCACTTGGTTTCATTCTGCATGGCAGTCGGGCCTGCCCGTCGCCGAACAAAGCATATCATACAACGGTCGAGACCTCAGCGCCCCAAAATCGACGATGCGCGAGCTGGGCGTGAATGAGGACAACGCAATGCTGCTCCTGCGGCGCAAAGTGCCGGTGCCGAACGCAGCGGGGAGGTAGGTAGCGGTACACCGTCAAGACCCCTGCGTCCTGAATCCACCCACAGAGCAGTCGAACAAGACTCTGAGATGATGCGCCTGCAGATCCTTGGCGACCCCGACCTCATGCGGCAGCTGCGAGAAGTGCGTATTTTTTCCTTCCTTTTTGATCTTTAAAATAATGGTTTATTCGCAGGCACAACCCGAGCTCGCAGATGCCGCCCAAAATAACCCCACACGGTTCGCTGAGCTCCTGCGACAGACGCGCGACCGGCACATGAGCGCCGAGTTCCAACGGCAGCGCGAGATTGAGCACCTCAACGCGGACCCGTTCGACGTCGAGGCGCAGCGGCGCATCGAGGAGGCCATCCGCCAGCAGGCCGTCATGGAGAATATGGAGCACGCGCTCGAGTACTCGCCCGAGAGCTTTGGGAGGGTCACAATGCTCTAGTGCGTCTTTGTTTGCCGCCTAGCATTCAATATTTATTTACATTTCGCGGTTATAGCATTCCCGTAGAGGTAAATTCGCGGCCGGTGACAGCGTTTGTGGATAGCGGGGCGCAGCAGACTATCAGTGAGCCATACCATCGCTCCGTTGTTCTTATAACTCATCTTTCGTCAGTGAGTCCCGAATGCGCCGAATCATGCGGGTACGCTCCCTCGGAAATCACTACTGCATATCACTAACCCCCGCCAGAATAATGCGCCTTCTCGACCAGCGCTTCTCCGGCATCGCCCGCGGGTCGGCACCGCCAAGATCCTCGGCCGCGTCACTCCGCGCAGCTCAAGCTCGCGGACCTACACCTCCCGTGTTCGATTACCGTCATGGAGGGCCGCGACGTCGACCTTCTCCTGGGCCTCGACATGCTCAAGGCGCACCAGGCGTGCATCGACCTCCAAAAGAACTGCCTCCGCATCCAGGGGAGGGAGGTGAAGTTCCTCGCGAACATGAGCTGCCGGAGAAGGCGAGGGATAAGCCGGAGATGACCCCCGAGGAGGAAGCGGCACAGGGGGGTCGGGCTCGGGTCCTCGTCGGCACAGGCCCCCATAGGTACGGGACGTGGGGCGGGACGAGGGGCCCCACCGGCGTCGTTCCCTGGAGGCGGGCATACGCTTGGTGCGACACCGAGGACTGCGCCGCCGCCGCGCGCACCCGCCGCCAGCACAACGACGCATCCGGAGGAGCACATCCGGATTCTGATGGACCTCGGTGCAACGCGCGAGGTCGCGATCAGCAGTCTCGATGCCGCCGGAGGCAACATTGATGTTGCCGCGTCTTTGCTTTTCTAGCTTTTGGTTTGCCATTACCCATCCATCCATCCCAATCGATATATTTATAAGGTTACGATTACAATGCCCGAGAATCTACTGTGTAATTTCTAGTGTACAATGCGGTGGTCCAACAAAAATACAAATACTTAGAGTGCAATACCACAACAAAAAATCCAGGGAGGCCGTCAGATGAGCGAGACGCGCGTGCGTACGAGCCCACCCCGCCAATTCCTTGAGCCCGCAGACCGAAGATGCGCCCACTCCGCCTGCATGCGCGAGAACGCGTCCTGTATATGCTCCGGCCTCAGTGCCGTGCGCGCCTCGGGCGGGGGGAGGAATAGCGTATTAACGGGCAGCGCCGTTTCCCCGTCCGCGCCCGGTGAGTCCTCCCTTCTCCGTTTCTCCGCGCCGCCCAGGCCCACTACGCCGAGCGCCTTGCGTTTGCCGAGGTGCGGGGAGGCATACTCCTCCCGCCCGTATCGGTCCGAGTCTTCGAGGGACTTTTTGACGGTGAGACCCGCGAGGGTGAGGGAGCGGACCATCTCGAAGGCGAGAAAGCCGACAATATCGACGGTGTCGTCGCCTGCTTTGAGGTCGAGGTGTGTAGGGAGGTTGAGGAATTCGCGGAAGCGCTTGGCTGCGGAGAGACGGGTTAATGGGGAGTAATAAATGGAGAGAGATGTAGACACACCTTTGCGGTAGGTGAACGATGCCTGGCGGCAGTCAGAGTAGTGCTGGTATTCTTCACGAGTCATTTGTCGCGTTGCGTCGTCTGCTTCCTAGAGCCTCGTCAGTTCTATGCGCTCCTCTATTTTATTTTCCTTTATTTCTTACTTTTAAACGCAATATCGACGCCTCGTGGGCCTCGATATCGTCCTCGTCCTCTTCATCGTCTGACTGATGCCCGCTTTGTTTAAGCACCTCAGAATAGATCGTCGTGATCTCCCAGGGCAGCTTGATCGTGATCTTCTGCGCCTTCGTCGTCAGTTTCTCTGCTCGGTGTCAGTCAGTATACTCCGAAAACTAAAGGGAGGGACGAACGCACCGTCTCCTCCGTCCTCAAGTGTCTCGACCTCTACACCCCCACCCCCGTCGCCGCCAGAGTCCTTCGCGTGCTTGCGCACGTCCTTCCACGACAGGTATGTGCGCAGGCGGTTCACCTTCCCTCGGTCGTGCCGAATGAGGAAAATCAGGTCCTCAGCGGAGAGGTAGCGCGCACCGCGCCGCGTGGCGAGGGCGCGTGCTTGGACGATCTGCGCCGAGAATTATTCTCGTATACCTAAGTCACGGAGGAAATTATTACCAGCTCAATAATTTGCCCGCGTACAATATCTCCACCAAGTTAACTGTCTCCGAATTCGGGTCCTGCACCTCCCCGAACACGAACATCTATGCGCACAAATCACTCAGGTCAGACTCGTCGCGCAGGAGCAGTTAAATTCTGCACCAACCATCTGCGAAATCTCCTGCGTGTACTTGTAGTCTCTGATAACATTTCCGGTGTCAAACAGCGTTGATTTCCTTGCAGCCATAGATTAATCCTGGCCTCATGCAGATTAGGTTGTCGCGCACAAGACGGGGAAGACAAGCGAGGATTGCGTGGCTGTGCACATCATTGGCTTGAGAACCAAACAAGCTCACTTTTCTTTCTAACCCCTATTCCTTTCCTCTACTCACCAAATATGCCCGTCGCGTCGGTCTCCAGTCCCATTGCTTTTCCCTTCTGATTCGTATGTTTCAGAGTCTCAAAAACAGAACAGAAAACCTCCTGGGCGGACGAGCTGGATGAGGCTGGTCAGTCAGCTTTTTGCCAGCTCATTTCCATTTGTTCAACGACAAGCAGAGCACCCCAAAAACGAGGACTATGTCGACGAAAACGGAATCCGCACGACGGTAGAGTATACTATCAATGAGAACGGCAAGAAGGTCAAGGTATGGCCCCACCACATTCCTGAGTCAGCCGGCACCGATGAAAAATGCATTCTTTGCGTTCTTGCGGTAGATAACCCGGCGGACCAAGCGGGTGCTGCAAAAGTCCGTCGTCGACCACACCGTCGCCGAACGGCTCAAGTGGTCCAAATTCGGGCAGGAGAAAGGCAAGGCGTCGGGCCCCGACCGCGCCACCACCACCGTCGGGGAGAACGTTGCCCTGAAGATCAGTGCTGGGAATAAGGTGCGTTCCGCCTTAGCGTTCGAAGAGATTCTGACGCCGCAGCAGCATGGCGTCGAGCCGGAGAAAGAGGAGGAGAGCACTAAGATTAAACTCGCTAAAGCCGGCGCGGGCAAGGTTGTCTGTCGTCTTTGCAAAGGCGAGCACTTCACCGCAAAGTGCCCGCACAAGGAGGCTCTCGCGGGGCTCGAGATGGGTGCGTACTGCCTATTCAAACAGTCCAATTATTTTAAGTGCTGTCTAGACGCCACCGCAGCCGGCGACGATGACGCCCCCGCCGAAACCGCAGCCCCGTCACTCGGCGCTGGCGGCTCAGGCGGAAAATACGTCCCCGTCTGGCTGCGCCCCGGCGCCAAACCACCGCCAGCCGGGAGCGGCGGCCCCGGGGGCAACCGCGACGACCTCCCGACGCTGCGTGTCACGAATCTGTCGGAAGATACGCAGGAGAACGACCTGCGCGAGCTGTTTGGCATCTTTGGACGCGTTGCGCGCGTGTTCGTGGGCCGCGATCGGGAGACCGGCGCGGGTAAGGGCTTCGCGTTTGTGAGCTTTGAGGAGCGCGCGGTCGCGCAGAAGGCGATGGAGAAGGTGAATGGGAAGGGTTATGATAATTTGATTCTGAGCGTACAGTGGAGTCGTGAGTCGTCCTTTTTTAGTCTGAATAGTGGCGATTTGCTGATTGCTTTCTTCAGAACCGAGACCGGAGGGGAGATGAGGGTGTACTCTCTTTTACATGTAGATTGACATTACTTATGAGACATGAGTTTTCTGCCGAGCAAACGCTCGTCTTCCAAAAAATGCTTTCGCTTCACTGCATGAATTCTTATCAAGGTGCAGAAATGGACGCCACATAAAGTGTGGCTTGTTCCTCCCTCAACATTTCATCATGTCTAGGAATGTACATCACGAGAAGCAACCAGTCGTCTCGCGACGCGTCTCATCGCGCGAGAAGCACATGCACACCGAGTATGGCGAGAATTCGCGCAAATCGGTTGAATTGCTCATGCAAACAGACTCAGGCGTGCATGCAAAATCCACACAAGTCGGAGGTAAAACGCGCAGCTAATGGTAGCAATGCAAAAATAATCAGAAAGGCAGGCACGACGTATGTACGTGGTGGGGGAGGGCGGCTGGCGGGAACAGACGGAGGAGTGGAAGGGGTTATACATCGTATAGATTGACGGAGAGTGGCAGATGGGTATTGAATGCAGGTAAGGTACAGAATGCAGGCGAGGTACAGGTATGGATGTGGATAATAAGTACAGGGGCGCAGAGGGCGCGAAAGGTCATAGACCTTGAATCTGAACGATGAGGAACTGCTTCTCGTCGCTGAACTGTTCATCTGGAAGTAACATGTCAGCACTGGCAGTGCCGACGTGGGCCACAAAAAAAACAGACCCTCTTTGTCGTTGTGGAAATTCTGGAGGAAGACGAGGAGTTTGTCCTTATTCCGCCGAAGTATTGTTTCAATCTGCGGAGGCTTCTTGGGATTGGCCACGAACACCTGACGAAGATTAGAAGTTGGTACACCGGCGCAAGGGCCCGCAGCGCACCTTGAAGACGTGGAATGCCTCGAACTGAATGTGCTTGCTCTTGTCCCGCAGCAGGTTCATCATCATCTTCAGATTCGCCTCGTTCGCGATGTACTTCGTCATGACATTGAAGTTTGCCCGATCAAGCAGGATCTCGCCCAGTAATTTGAGCGATTGTCGCTTAGAGACGAAGTTCTCGGATAATATCAAGGTGGTAAATGAAGAGAAGAACTAAGTGAGCAGAGTCAGACCACGGGTGGCGCGTTACAGTGCACGAAACGCACTCGATCGTAATTCTTGTCCAGATAGTCGGCGACCATGGGCTTGTGTCTCGTAAGGGTCTCCTTGAGGTTAGCGAACGCATCGCAGGATATACCGAAAGTCGTTGTCTCGATATAATGGGGAAATTTATAGAATCTGGCACGCGCATTAGTCGTTCTCAGGTATTCCTGTGCAGCAAAACGACTGACTGATCCGAATACAGTAGCACCTTGCTCAACTGTTCATGGCGCAACATTTCCTTGAGTATCATACCCGTATTAAGTGCGACCTCTTCGTTCTCGTATCCGGCAAGAGCGGCAAAAATGACTTGGTGCTTGCCCGACAGATATTCGACGGTTGGCCACCGGGAGCCTATCTGCCGTCGCAGAAGATTGTTGAATATCTGGACGACGTCCTTCCGTGCTTCAAACTCGAACCGGGCCACATTGACGACGAGATGCTGCAGTAGATCAGTGTTGTATGTCTCCTGTGCGAGTTGGGCGACGAGCTCGGGTTGCGGGTCTGGATTCGCGTTAGGATTACAACGGGCAGAGGTCGATGTAGCAAACCGTGACAGAAAAGACGTACCACCGTCGCCATACAAAATAGCCTTGATCTGCTGGAGATTCTTCGAAATATCCTCATTCGCCTAGCACAATATTAGAGAAGTGGAGCGAGAGGCGAGCCTCGCCGCCACTTATGTGTGGCACCTTTCTCCTTGACTCTGAACCGGGGGCACCAGAATCTAGTCTCGGTATTGCATCTCGTAGGCCCCGAACAAGATCTGAAGGCGTCCGCTGCTTTGTCTTGAAAAAGTTCATTTAAGAGCCAGAACGGACTGAGACTGGAAGGAAGGTGCAAGACGGATTGACGGCTAATTATAAAGGGGTTGGACACACTCGGCCGCATTCGGACTGCATTCGGGCCGGCACGGGCACTCGAACCTTCTCTGACGCCCACCACTTTCATTCCACCCTCATGATCACAAGAAGTCAAGGCAATATTATACTGGAGCTTGTCCGATGTTCGTGAACAAAATCGTCTCAGAGCACACCTAATATGGACCATGCGTCGGTGCTTGATTTTGAGGCCGGGTGGCCAAAAGAACTTGAATACGCATTCCAATTCACTGATACTACACATTGACTCGGTCGAGGTTAATTTGTATAACAAGGACTTGACATCGTCTGCCGTGTCCTCACTTCCGATATCGAGATTCGACAATCCATCCGTCGGTTGTGCCGAATGCGACATTCGTGCATCCAACGTGCATCTAGGTCCTACTAGTAACCAACTGTGTCGCTCAGATACTCTTCCCAGAGTGACTCGGACTAACTTGACTGGGTATACTCACGGGTACTCCCAGAAGAGGTTTGGTGCATAAACGGCTCAAGAATGCCCGCTATCGAAAGTGTACTGCGATCAGGGGAAATAGGAGGCCATGTGCCAGTGGCACCGCCACGGGATCATATTCTCCTGAGCAAATATTGGAATCCCTCTCAATGTCTCATGCGAAGACAGGCGTTTCCTACATCTGGGGTGCAAAGCACGAAAACCTCCCTGATTACATTCCATCGACGTCACGCCTGGCAGACTTGGAGAGCTTGGTCGCCCATCTTGGGACGTGCACCATTTGGGATGCACTAGGTTTCTCTGATCTTTTTCTACCTCCTTTTCGAGCTGCGTCTGATAGAACCTCGAGCACATATCAATCGAAAGCATCCCAGCTTATTCCTGAGGCAGAATCTTTGAAAGTTGTTCTCGAAGACTTGGAATGGGTCGAGGAGGTCGAGCGAATCGCCCAAGAAAAATGGCATCTACTACCCCCCTCTCCCCCAGCCAATTCCCATCTGCGGTGGGCTCAGATATCGGCGGACCTCCTTTCGACTGCCAGGTTACTATCTAAACAGCACTACCGCAGGGGAGTCGATAGTGTCTGTGACGAGAACACAGACATGCGGGCAATACAAGAGCCCAGCCTGATGTCATCCTTGTACGAGCTTGTAGCTTCACCCCCTTCCCGAGGACAGCTTCATGGCATATACGCAGAACGCAGAACAGATTCCGGGGGCGGACCTGTCAAGCCCGATGTGGGAATGGAGTTCATAAGATATAGAGATGATCGAAGAAACTTACTTCGCATCGAGGCCAAAACAATCCTGGTACAACTGAAGCATGCACCGGACTTGCAAGACCTGATTGGATTATATCGAAACGATGCGGCTTGGGAGAAGAAGAAGACGGCCGAAGGAATATTTACACAGGTACGCTTCCCAGCCTGATAAATCTTGAATGTTTTGTTCATGTTATCTAGGCGTACGCGGCCTCCCTTACCAAGAGAAACGGCCCGAATAGTCTCCCGCCGTCGAACATCGTGGTCTTGGGAAACCCAGGGTTATATCGAGTTGGGTACACGCTCAACGGACAGCTTGTACTTTCAAAGTTCTACTCAACCAACCCTCAGCAAGCGCTGACTTTGCTGACCGGTCCTCAATCAACCATCAACTTCACCGTCCACCAAGGTCATCTTCTTCGACAAAAGATGGCTTTGACTGTTGTCGAGGACTGGCGGTGGTTCGAGAACCGCGCAGTACAGCGAAGCAAGCCCTCTCTGTCCCTTTCCTCAGTTATCGCGGGCTTGGTGAAGTCAACCGTTGATTGTTTCACGCGGTTAAGCGAGATCCTTCTGAGGCGTCACAGGGGAGATCTGGTTCTGAACGGACCTTGCGTCCACGTTTGCGCTTCTCGGTAATTTCCTTACCAAACGCATAGTGAGATGAGAGAAAAGCTAACTCTTGCCCAAGGGGTCATCCTGATTTCTTAACCGCACTGCCAACAATGAAACCTTTTCGTACCGTTAAGAGTGGACATGTGTGGGGCAATGGTAGCTGGTACCTCAAAATTCCTTATGAACTTGACGAAATCAAAGCCCTCGAGGAACTTTCTGGGGAAGCCCGTATCCCCGAGTTTGGAGCGCTACTTCAGGTTACCACAGGCGACCATGCTGGCAAGTTGCTTGTGGCCACTCGGGCTGTGGGAGAGCAAGCAGGGTCAGCCAATGATCGACTCTGGGACCTGGACGTAGACATGCAGTAGGTCTGTTCCAACCTGTCTAGACCACCGTTCACATTTCCTCAGACGTGACATCCTTGCATGTCTAAAATCGATCCATGCCGCTGGATGGCATCATCACGATGTACATCCCGGAAACGTTGTCGTATCAGAGGATGGCAAAGTTACCCTCGTAGATTTGGGCCGAGCTCAACTCGCGTCGAAATGCATGGCGTCGCAAATCAGCTGTGCTGATGAGGAGACAATAGCCGAGTTGTCTGCAGTTGAATCTTCCCCGTCAGAGAGTAAAGAGACTCTTGTCGAAGAAGCCATCGACAACGAGAAATAGTTAGGAGGTATAGCAAGGCTCTTAGTTGGCCTCCAATGCTTAGTTCGTTCAGTCCCGTATGGTCAATAATGCGTCGTCTTCATAAGTTACGCTTGCCAAGTTAGATATGTCCCTAAACAATATATATTTCACATGTACAGTACTCTATTCAGCATCCTTGTACTCCTCATCATCATCCCCCACGTCAAATATCGGCGGACCCGTCGACTCCATCGCACGCTCCTTA
>JARJLF010003210.1:0-20751 GCA_029378395.1 Mycena leptocephala | reverse complement strand
TTTCCAACCATAATGAATAAGCGACAAGACATCAGATTTTGTGGGAAGTGAAACATACTGTGGGGAACGACAGAGCATGACCGTGAACTTGTGAGGATAGTCGCCCGACAACGAGTGAGAAATGCACCAGATTGAAAATGACAACCATGGGGAATGAAAGTGAGCCAAAGCGAAGGCGAAGGAAGATGGGTGGTGTGGGGATGCGGAAGTCATTATATGCTACGAGTGGAGCGGCACACTGCGCCCTTACGATCTGGCGCCGTTAAGAGATGGCGCCGCGGTGTTCCGTGCCTTGTTGCATGGTACCACTTCGATCCGAGCGCTCGATATTTACGGGTCGAAATACGGTCGCTGCAGTCATAGGAACTTCCATTGAATCCAAGAGCTACGCAGACAGTATTGACGCTGTATCGCGTGTTGTTACAGACGTTCCGACCTCTGGGGTTGATTCTGTCGGCGGCAGCGGCGATGGTGAGAAAATTTCTGCCTGGCATACGGATGGGAACTGGGAGAGGCCGTTAACGGCGACATTAATTTCGTGACAGATGAGGAATCCTCGGGCACGGCGGGCCGAAGCTTGGACTTGAGGATAAGTTTTTTCAATTTCGATGATCTATGGTGTTTTCAACTTCAAACTGTGACCTACAACCCTACCTCGCCTCTCGTATTTCGCCGGCCATGTTCAAATATCCAGAAACTCCGCTGCGAAGGTGTGTGTTGAGAGTCAAGATTCCCTCAACTCACCATATGTTCGGCCTCGAATAAAACACAGAAGCAAAACTCACCTCACACATCGACAACATCACTTGTAAAGCCGCATTTCCGGATCAAAATTGAGCCGGGCGCGCTATAAGTATATTCCGACCCGGGCTCGAGGCCGGGGCGCGGGTCGTCTAAAATTTTGAGCCCGATTTCGGGTCCGATTCACATCTAGGAGTCAACGTTTTTGAGATTAAGAAGAGAGTCGGCGCCCAAACCTTACTGTACTATTAAAATTAACTAGACGGCGTATAAAAACTGGCACCGGGACCGTAGTGGCCTTTACTGCTGTCCAATTGTGGGGTCGATTCTTCATACTAAGGCACCCTCTAACTCTATGCATTGATTAAAGTATAATTCTACACTCAAAGGCAATTCACGCACTCTACTGAAGCATTCCACTGGCTTAAAGGCTCTTCAAGCGCCATGTACGTATCTGTACTCCTCCTCCTCGTTGTATCTTCGGTGAGCCTGGGCTGTGTCCATCAACCCACTGCGTCCTGGTATAAAAGGTTGTATTGAAAGTAGATCAGAGTGGCATTGTAATCGTGATCCCGATGGTTGACCCACAGGTTGACTCAATCACTACGATAATCAGAGCTCCAGAATTTTCTGGCATGACTACTTTAAGTCAGATTCGTTTGCCGGCCTTAAGACTGTTACGCGCGACAGGCTTGTCCTCGGAACTCCCTTCACGGATAAGCTACTTTTGGTTTGGGGCTGCAGAGGCGTTGCTTAGTAAGTTACGGGCCGGCGGCGCTAGGGATCGGCATCGTACCGTATACGGTACGGACCGTACAGATACGGACCGTAAATTGTGGGTTTAGAGCCCTTACGGGACGGTTCTAGATGCCGTAATAAGCCGTACGACTGCGTGTACGGGCGACGACAACGGTAGCGGAGGAAGGTCAGTGAGGTTCAAAATAGTGGATTCCATCTTTTCTTACCTCCCCGTGTCTGTCTTCAACCTCTATTCCCCTCTTACCAGCCAGGCTGGTGAGATCAAAAATCGCCGTACCGTATCGTAAACTTACGGGGCTTCACAAGAGGCAATACGGGACGGTACGGGAAGCCGTAAAGCCGTAGCCGTATACCGTATTGTACGGTTACGGTGCCGATCCCTATTAGTAACACCTTTAGCGATGCGATAAGCCTGTAACAATCAACGCGCGAACATCACCGAAAATAACGCAAAGGCTGCTTCAAATATCCGAGTTGGGGCACCACTCCAACTTCAAGAATCCAAGTAAACCAACTTCGCCTAAAGTTGGAACACGATTGAATAGCCAGATCATTATATTAGTGGGATTCAGCTGACTGACTCGCATTTCAAACTCCGCCAACAACTTCGTCTAATGGCTCCTCTGGTCCAATTGTCCGCTATGGTCGAGGCCAAGAGGTGAGCGATCATTCACGATCAGACACAGACCTCTTTGACAAGCCCCCCAAATTAGGAAGTCCGATATCACCGACCGACTTTCATTCCTGGACTTTTTACTGTGATCCCAAATCTGACCCGATAGCTCTGAAATTTTGCAAGCC
This sequence comes from Mycena leptocephala, assembly GCA_029378395.1. NCBI lineage: Eukaryota > Fungi > Basidiomycota > Agaricomycetes > Agaricales > Mycenaceae > Mycena > Mycena leptocephala. The sequence goes on along the minus strand of JARJLF010003210.1, from coordinate 18,450 downwards.
CCCCCGTTTTGATATATAATGCATTGATCTATGACTTCAGAATATTTTCTTTCTCCCCGCATCGAACACAGTAGATTTTACAATGATTTTTTGATTTCTCTCGGCACACTTCGGCACAAAACCATTTATGACATCAATGACCAAAAGTCTCTCGCTTGCGGTCCGGGACTCCGAAGGCTCCGGAGAAAGTGTTTTCTCAATACAAAACGATTACGTACCCCCCGCCCCCCCCCCCCCCCCCTCCCTCTCTTTCACGTGTCACCGACTTTGGCAGGTCTGTGTCACCGACTTTTATATCGCTCACCTCTTGGTCGGTGCATGGACTTGGGCCTCCTCCCAGCTGAATGGAAGGGACCACGGGCTCTGTAGTAAAACAATTTGCGCAATTGCGTTTGCTGTGCGGCAGTCAATCGAACCATCACATAACAGCCGTAAATAAGGGCAATTATGTCCACGCAAATCGAGCTGCAGGTAAGAAAAGGGAGCCTCGAGATGAATTGCAATCGCAGTAGGAGGAAACGTAAGACAGGAGTATATACAGAAGTAGTGGAAGTGGAAGTTAGTAAGTGGAAGTGGAAGTGGGTCAGTAGAAGTGGAAGTGCAGGCCAGTGGAAGTGACGGTGTCACTGATGCGCCCCAGACGCGACGCGACGCGTCCCGAATGTGGCAAGCAAACAACTCCATTGTTCGTTTGCCACCGAGCCGCGCCGTCTCTTTCTTCCGCTCCACAACAACCCCCTCTGAATTTTTTGCTCTCTCCGCTGTTTCCACCGTTCTTGCGTCCCGAAGTTTGTTATCTGGCTCTACGGTGATGGCTTTCTCTGCTGTGCATCTTTCCTGATCACCAAATGAACCATCTTAACATTTTTAAGTCAGTTTTGCATCCCTGATCGTCTGGACTGCAAATTCACCTAGGAGCTCCCACGGCGTAATCAGGTATTCGACGATGCCACCAACTTTCTTGCCACCCATACACGAGCCTTTTTGAACGACTTACCTTCACATTACAGTGAAGTACGGGTCTCTAAGTGATATTTAAATGCCACTTGCGTCTGATAGTTATATGTGAATTCTGAAAAGTCGTATACAAAATTGAATGAATACAGCTTGTTCGAATCGTGTGGCTGTGGCATTCGAATTTATACAAAGGCAATGTGCACATGACAGTGCCTGGGGCGGACGGGTGGGCGGCAGAGGCGGGGGAGGCGTGACATGAGCCAGTGGAAGTGATGCAGTGGAAGTTAATTCGACTTCCACTGAACGGCCTGAGTGGAAGTTGAATTAACTTCCACTTCCACTACTTTGGTCATTCCTCGGCTCTCCATGTCAGGACTCAGATTGTTGTCGCGGCCCTAAATTTCAACCATACGGCTGTTTTTCGGTTTTCCAGGTTCAATGAAACCTGCTGAGGTACGAGGTTATCCTGTGTTGTAGCGTCTGTCTAGCAGAGGAGACTAGTTATTCAATGCCGCCAGTTTATACACATTTGCACTCCGGGCATAGAAGATTTCGCTTTCGAATTTGACCCACCTGTTTTCACATTTTCAGATCATGGTCTTCCCATCTCTTCGACGTCTTTCCCTCAATACGCCGAAAGCGGTGCTGCCCAAAAGTCTATCCGTCCAACATACCAACGGGTCGCATGCGAAGCGGAATCCCGGCGGAAAATTCGTCAGGATAAGTTCCTCGATGTAATGTGCGTCTCCTTTACGTTGTCAACCGCAATCATATTTCGTCCTGGGCACAGTGAGCGCCCTCCCGGCGGTCATCCGATGGCAATTGCAGGTTGAATTCCGGCCAATTTTTGTTTTGGAATGAGGCCCCAAGGAGGTGGGTGAAACAATTGCATGGTGACATTGGTTTCAGTCCTTCGACGGAAGTCCCATTGTCGCGATGAGTCCCACTATCGGAGGCCAATCGCAAATACATTATTTCAATGGTGGGATTTCGGAGTCCCATTCTCATTCATCATGTGTATACTCTGGCGAAGATAAATTGGACACCGTGACGAGTCCGAAACCGAACAAAGTCGAGTCCGATTAGTGCGGGTTGGATTTCCCGCCGACTGCGATTAATATCACAACGTCACCGCCGACACAACATTGCAGACGATGACTGTGATGACGATTCTTATGTCCCGCTCAGTTTCCTACAGTGTCGCCGCGTGGAGTTGGTGGGATACGAATTGTCTCGCCATTGGCAGCGTGAGCTTGAACCAATGTGATCGTTGCCGGAATCGACGCTCAATTAGTTCCACAGTCTTCTGCAACGGCGCCGCCCAGAAAATTCGAGTGTTTGAGGTTGCGGAGTATGCGGTGTCCCGAAGATATGAACTTTGTCCAAAAAACACTCCGAATTAGAGTGACTCAATGATCGGCGGAGTGGCGACGTTGTTTTTTTGTTGATGACAGACACCAAGCCCCATATGGAATGCTGGTCGGTATATAACTTTGTCAACTTCCCGAGTAGAAGCAAGACAATCGTCGCACTCAGTCGCCGCCATGAAATACCTCACCCACCTCTTTCTCGGGACCATCTCCTTCCTCGCTGGCCAGACCCTGGCTGCCAGCTGCTGGCCCGGCAACGCTGTGGGTTACTGCGGCGGGCCTTACCTCGCCAGCACGGACAACGCGTGGGCCGCGCGCCAGGCCTACTGCGGCAACAACCTCTGGAAGACGCAGAGTTGCTACGTGAACAACCGCGTCAGCATCGAGTTCACCAACCCCGGCGCGAATAATCAGGAGACCTGCTGGGATGCGCTGGAGAATATCATTGAGCAGTGCAAGGGCGGAGATTATGCGACCGGTCATTATGAGTATAATGGGGCATATTATACCATGTATTTCTGTGATCAGGATACTTGTGGGTCGTCTTGAGCGGGATGTGTAGGGATGAAGTCTCAATGGTTGTCTTGTTGGAAGTTGTATTCGGGTTGAACGTGTACAATTGAACTGGAGATGAGACTTAACGTGCCAGTTGAATCGGGCATGGGAGTATATCTGGATGGTCGACATGGCCCGCCGCCGTACAGATCGGGGAGTAGTGAAATATGGGGTCGCCGCGTTGACAGTTCATTATTCAAGCACTATATGTATCCCAAATCTATGGTACGAATACATACATACGCCCTGCCTCAGACACCCCGCCACATTGTCAGTCAATGGTGATCATAATAAAGTAGTTAATTCTGGGACATCAAAGCACATCACTAAATGGCCGCGTTCGTTTCATTCACCGTTCCCAATATAATATACAAAGAGACACAGTGAAATAGCGGACGAGGATCAAACGCCAATTTCAATGTACCGATTTCCTACGCCGTGGAAGGCGACTTCAAGGCTGCATCCATTGTTGTTTCGGTTTGAGAACGACCCGGCATGTCCTCCTCCGGCCTCTGCTCTGCTCACTTCGATATTCCAAGCGCGGTGCGAGATTTCGAGCGCTCCAGCCCATCTGCCTGTTACTTTCGCTCATAGCAGCCTGCATTGCGTTGCCGTCCGTGGGTGGATACAAGATCGTACACCCATACTTTCGTATTATCTCCTCGACATTCCGGCGGAGGACTCTGGTCAAGACTTCCCTCTCGATCCCCGCCATGCCGGCGTTGGAATTATCGAAATTGCCCACTCGGTGGCCATCGACGACGAGAGAAAACTCATATTTGTGGCCGACGAGGCGCGGATTAAATCCTACGCGTGGGGTACTAGCACCGGGGAGGTTTTCAAGTCGCCACGTCCCGCTCACATCCTTCACTCCTAAAAATCCAAAGGCCCACTGGCCATTCTCTCTACCGGACGCATTCTTCGTGGCGGGAAAGGCCTCGCCAATCTGTGGAAGATCGATCAACTCGAGACGCATGGCGCTGACGGAAAGACTCGCATTGGCAAAAGTTTTTGCACTGAAAAATGCGATAAGAGACGACGACGTCATTCAAGACTCCGCCGGAAGCGCACCTTCTCTTGTCGTTAGTTGGCCGATTCTGATCTCGCTCCAACGACATGGAAGACGCACCCCAGCCTCGGGGATGGCAACATGCTCTGTGTAACAAACCCCAGAAAATCCGGCGACTACTCTTGCATTTCGTGGGATCTTGCACACGGTGGGAAGACGATGACACGCTATTTGGGCCCAGGGGGCGACATTGGGGCGACATCAAAGGCATTTTCACTAGCGACGCCTACCCGACTGCATTCGTAATCAGTTCCGATGACGGTTACACGCGACTGTACGACGTCTAGTGATGGCCAGGGCCCGGCCTGGCCTGGAAGCCGCGGCTTGGGCCCGGCCTGAGCGGGCTTGGGCTTGAAATTTATGAAGCCCAAGCCCAAGCCCGCGACGAGGGCTTGAAGCCCTAGGTCCGGGGCTTGGTCGGGCCTGAGGCAGATGTCGAGTGTTTGATACCATGGTGGTTGGAATAGTCGTAATAGTCGTTTTGGGTGATATGTGAGTTAATTACATTCAATGGATCGATTTATTTCATATTTTCTAACCAATAGAACCAGAAATTCTATTTTGACCGGTCTAAACTTGATAAATGAACGCTCCAGAAGCTGTAAAATGTCTTCCAAAACATCCTAAGTAAGTCATATACCTACCTCGAGTTCCATAGTTGACTTTTGCGCGTAAAAATTAACTGTTCATACAGTCGGGCCTCAAGCCCAAGCCCTGGGCCTGAGACCTCACAGGCCCGAGCCCTGAGCCCGCTCAAGCCCTGCAGCGGGCCCGGCCCGGCTTGGGCTTAGTAGGGCCTGGCCTGGCCGGCCTAGGGCTTGAAGCCGGGCCTTGAACATAACTAACGTCGACGTCCGCCTCCGCCTAGTATCGGTTCTCTCCTTCGCGGCAGGTTTCGGCGAAACTTCCTGCGGCGCAGCTTTGTTTGTTTATCACGATGGCGTTCCGAGTGCGTTTTATACTTTTCTCCCAGTTGATAAACCTTGATCGGTGTTTCAGTTATATTCACGGGTGCAGAGTAACACGAAGTTATCCGGCTCTGGGATGTGCGCGCCGCGAAATCGGTGTATGAACTCTCGACGGGGAACAGCCAGGTGACCAGCATGGCCTGGGACAGCAAACGCAGCGTGCTGTACGCCTCGACCGACTGCGACTACATGGATCGAAACGGCAACACGACGGGATATCGCAAAGCCACGGTACCTAAATCTGGGGACGACAACGACGAGGATGAAGGTGGTGACGATGACGACTACCCGCACTGCTGGCCGAGGAAGACCGCGCATGTAGAATACTTCGGTCACCTCTAGCTCTTGGATGCTGGCGATCATCGTATCTGTGAGTCGTTCTCTTTGAATTTCCCCAAAATTCTGTCTGTTCATGACATTTGCGTAGTCCGTTACGCCTTCAAAAACCAGCCTGATCCCATAATTCTGCCCACTTACGGCGATTCAACAGCCCGCTCACGGTCGTATTGGTGATTGATGCGCCATCCATCTTCGAAACTTTTCTGTTTGGAATCACTGCAATTTGCGACTGTCGCAATCCTGCCACGCTTGTATGTTTGTGCTAGGCCATTTCGTATTTCTTGATAGCACTGGTGAAATATATTCACAATCATCGAGGCTCCCATTATTGAGAAGCCTTCGGAGTCCCCAAATCAGGAATAACATGCTTTAAGTGGCGATATTTATGCCCGCAAAACGTGATGTAAGCTGCTCTTGCCACAAAAATCCGTTAGATCTTACAGCTTTCATCGTTATCCGTAGAAATAAGAATCCGGACTCCTAAACGAAACAAACCTTGGGCACGTGCCAGGCGCGTCCACGAAACAAAAGACATACAGAGACAAACAAATCACGGCGAAAAAGAATTCGAATTTTTAAACGATTGCCACGGTATAGTACAACAAATTAGGTTTATATCATATATCAACGCTGTCGTCGAAATAATGACCGGTTCAATACGGTAATATGTGGCATGGCATGCTTATAGTAATAAATGTCCTAGAACAACCACTCGCAGCCGTCATTGGGCTTTTCGGATCTGCAGGGGGGACACATGCCCGACGGAGCTTTGCTTGGCAAAGCCGTACGCCGCTGATGCGGGCGTCTCGGGCGATTGCTGTGCGGCGGAGAGAGGCGCGGGCAGCGTCTCGATAAACTCGTCGAGCTCTTCCGATAGCTTCGACATGGGCGAAACGGGGAGCGTGTCGCGGCGCGCGGGGTCTGCGGCAACAGTTGGGCCCGCTCCGAAGATGAACGGCGAGGGGAGCTCCATGATCGCCTCCATGTGCATGCACGATGCGTCAGGGACGGTGATAAGGTTCGCGCCAGAGAAGGGATGTAGGGAGCGCCTGGGGCGGGGGAGGGTTACAAGAGGGCGTGCGGCGGCGGCTACGTCGCTGGTCGTGAGGCCGTACGGCTGTGCAGCAGAGTGCTGGGTGTGCGAAGGGAAGTGTCTGGCGGTTACGGCGTGGAGGGTTGCCGAGTGACTCGAGGCGGAGAACTGCGAGTACGCGGATTCGGAGGAGTCCATGCAGGCGGACTGAACCGCGGACCCGTGCTGGTCCATGAACCCGGACTTCATGAGGGGTGGCGACTGGGGGATTGTGATGCGCGGAACTAACGGCCTGGAGCCACTCGACGAGTCTGGCGAAGTGAGGAGAGATGTAGAAGACAAATGTGAAGGGGGTGGAGGTTGATCTGAATGTGAGGATTGGTCCTGTTTTTCCATGAGGCTTTCTTTCGCCTCGTCCGACCCTGAATCAAATAAGGTGCCGTTTCTTCGGCGGGCTGTCTCGTGGTTCCTTTGGTTCCGGCGACGCAAGAGAAAGATAACGAAAATCACCAGAGACAGTAGAAGAATACCGCCAAAGGTGATGCCAAATGTTATACCGGCACTTGGGCCGGCCCCAGAGGCCTGCTCTTGGTGTGGCAGTAGAATGGGCATCGATGAAGAAAAGTGAAGAACGTGGGGCAGAGTGTGTAAGGCTCGGCCTTTCGCCCTATTTTGTACGCACACTCAAATGGCGGGGAATTGGAACGGATCACATTGGCGGCGGTCCCGGACATGAAACACATTCAGTGTAACCCCCAAGTTCGGCTGGGCCTGATGTTTTGACCCTGGAACGGCGGTGCAAAGGACCGCATCGAATAGCTTCAAGTTATTATGGAGCCTTTTTTTATCAAGTACATCCTCTTCTGCCGCACTGCGATCCAAGGGTCTTTTTGTAGGTCGAGAAACTCCAGGAGCAAGTCTTGAGTACGTCCATCGGGCAGGGCTGCAACGACGGGGGGACTGGATGCAGAGAGGAAATCCCAAGGAAGACGGGGATTGGTTGGGAGAAAGAAATCGCGGACACTGCCGCCACACAGCCATCGCAGGCCAAACATGGCCAAAGTTCGGACACCATTTTTATCAGCAGCCAGTTTTCCACCGATGGCCATAGCAACGGGGTTTCCACGCCCGGGCCCTTTTGAAATCGTCTGCTTACCTCTACCACCGTGCCAATCGTTAATTTACCCCTTGGCTTTACTGTACTTACACGATCATCACTTTGGCGCATGGCCTGGAACAAAAGAATCGCTTTGACCTTCGCCCAAAGGGATCATCGCTTTGTCATTGGCCGGCGATGCTCGCCAAAGCAAAGCGCCAAGGCCAAAGCAAAGCGGAGGGGTATCAAGAGAACAAAGCGTCTGGGTGGCGGTCAAGTATAAAAAGCCTGAGCCCAGAGCCGCCCTTGTTGAACACACTCCCTAGTCCGCGCCACTCACCAACTGAAACACAATTATAACAGGAGCAGAGATGCCTCCGGTACGTTGGGACTTGGCTCCGCATTCCAATGCCTGTGCGTTTTTCCGAGCTAACCGCCTTGATAGCGGAAGAAAGCAGCTAAGGCGAAGAACGCAGGCAAGAAGGCCTCTACTACCAAGAAACCGGCCGCTAGCAAGAAACAGACGGCGAAGCGCGCGCGGTCCCCCGATAGCGATAGCGAGCCCGAAGTCGACCAGAATGCGGAGGGAAAGCGTCCCAAAAAGCGCGCTAAGAACGCGGTAGGGTTATGTCCTTGTGCAGTTCAGCTTCTCCTTCTAGTGTTCATCATCAGTGCAGGACACGACCCCCGAGCCCGAGCCCGAGGTACCTAGCCATGTCTTCAATCTCCATCCATGCAAAATCTCACTGGGGATTCGCAGGCACAAGCCGAGTCCGCCGCGTCCGGAAAGTTCGATCTGTACGCGATGGAGCTGCCTTTCCTCGCCAGCGTCTACCTCTCCCCGGGCCAGAGCGCATCCGCGCCGCGGTTCGACGCCCTATACGACAAGATTCTCGAGTACCAGGCCAAGCCGGACTCTACCGCACGGTGTGTGATTCCGGCAGCACCATTCGCCAGCGAGGACAAAGGGGCCGACACGGACACCGCCGAGAAACAGAAGAGCGGGCGCCTCGAGAGCGCTGTGCTCGAGGACCCGATGGAGCAGGCGCCGTGGGACATTGCGCTCGTCGATCTGCAGGCCGTCCCCTCGCTCGTCTTCCCGCTCGCCGAGCGCAAGCAATTTGCGACCCCGCCGCAGACCGATTGCGGGCCTGGCATCGAGGGCCGTACGGCGCTGGCGGAGTCGCATTGCGGTGCGCAGCGTGCTGACGGCGTGTTCCGAATGCAGCGCGCGTGGAGCGGAGAACGCGCAGGCAAGACGGTGGAGCTGTGGGAGGGGTACTTGTCATTCAATGTGGTGTACAGTGGGATGTATAGCAGGAAGGGGCATGGGAACGGGGAGAAGATCGGGTTTCCGTTTTGGGGGGTGCGGGCGAGGAAGGATTTGGATGGGAAGGAAATTGGGCTGGACGATGAGAGATAGTAGGAGTCGGAGACGCAGCATCTGTTATCGGGTGTGGTAGAGCGCCAAATGTATATTTTTAGAGCCACGAAATGCTAATGAATTCATGAGGTCAAACTCACAGCGAGACATATTCGGGACTGAAACACGACGCGTACTTATTCGCTGTGGGTCCACTGGCTAGGGCTATCCAGTACGGTACGCTCTCGAGATCCTGCCCCTCCGAATAGTCGTCTGCCGGCAGACCGAGAGGGTCCACGAATGGGATGCGCTAAACGTGGTGGGAGGATTCGAGGAGGATCTCGAGACGCCAGCAGCAAGAGCGTGAAGAGATGATGAAGACTCTGAAGTCAGAACTTAGAAGAGGACCTGGAAAGAGTGAAAACGTGCGTCACGTGGCGGATCCCCAACGCGTCGTGAGCAAAGCACCAACAAACAGATGGTGAATATCATCATGAGTTCCTAGGATTGCTTAAGACTGCTTTGAATGTATGCTGAGAGGGGTAGCATGACGTCCTATCCTTATTTCAGCCATATTTTTCGGGGGGGCCTAAGTATGTCCCTATGTAATGAACTATTAGGTGCGACGACGGTCAAAATACATGCAAAGCACTGGCCTTTCACGAAGACTGTCACACCATGGACCTGCCAGAAGAATATTGGCGCTATTTTCTTCTTTCACGGGGCTTGATTCATCATTTAATACAAAGGAACACAAATCTAATTTCCATAGGGAATTAATTCCTTGAATACAACTAGGACGAAAGCGTACGCGCTGTTAGTCTTGTGTTTACCGCGGGGGTCGGATCGTAGTGCTCGGTTATTATGTAATCGCGGAGTTTGAATTTAAGTCGCGTAGTGGGAATCACAAAAGACGCGATATTCCATAAGAATTTAGCACAGAATAGGTTGTCTATCCTGTGCCTGACATTTTGTCTATTCAGAAATGTGGCCGGGAATTCGTTGTGCATCTAGCACGATTCTGGTCATGTGACCACTCACATGTTTCAATACTTTCGCCAAAACGATATCAAAAAAGCTCCAAAATTGCCAGAAATATTCAGTAGGTCTCTGTCACTTAATTAAATGGGTTAAAGACTAACCCTGTGTCTTTATTGTCTCGGAGAGCCTCGAATTTAAGAGGTTGCGCATTTAGCCGACAAGTTTCAAACTCCGCAATTACGTAATAACGGAACACTACGATCCGACCTCCGCGGTAACTAACAGACTTCAACAAGCGAGGAACGAGCTTTCTTTCGTTGAAGCGTCTGTCTACGAGAGACTAATGCGCTGTTGCAAAAATATGCTGGGAGGCCAATAGCTAAGCTGCACTTCGGCTTTTAAGCCTTCTGGGGCACATTCCCTATTGGATGCATCCTGACCCGGTCCTTGCGACACAACCATGGCAAGCAATAATCCAATGTGATAGTTCGTACTTGGACGGAAGAAAATGGATATGGGTACTGAGTGAGTGTTAGCATATTCGTAGCTATGTCGGCCTTGCAAAAAACATGAGGACATCGGGGTTTCGGGATGTTTCTCCCATGCTGTAAGGATGTGTGGATAAAAGTCTGGATTAACATAGATATGACACGGTCCACCGTTTTTTGCGTATCTCCTGAACCTGAAAGAATTGTTTTGACGTTGTTGCACTCAAGTCAATGGGAGGATTAAATTCCACATAGGTGAATGGCATCGGTTCTAATGAATGGGTTCTGTGTTGCGGTCTGTTTACATGGAAAAACAGAAAAAATGAAACCGACCCCGCCCGGAATCGAACCGGAGACCCAGTGCCCGCCCACACGAGGATCTTGCACCGCCTACATGCGTCATGCGTGTAGGACCATTACACCATAGAGCCGGTATAACAGGACACCCGCCGAGTCCCTATGACGGGTCAGACGTTCGGCTTCGGCAACACCCGAGTGCGCACTCCACCAACGCTGGTATCTTCACCTATAGCGGCAACGCATAAATTCTGTGCTGGATCCACACATTATCCCACCATGTCCGCATTTGAGGTTTTAAACATGATTAACGACCCGACTGTTGCGTGTCACTCATTCTACTCTCGTACTGGTACTGGGAATATTTAACTGAGACATCTAATTACCGTCTAATATCGCCCATCGACGCGTCGAGTTCAGAATGTATGCGCATCAACACAGAACGCGCCTGTCCAGGTAAAAGTGTTTTGGACGAACGTGAGTGGTGTTGACGATGCGACGTCGGTGCGATTATGACCGTTTGCGCACTACTAGAGAACGGATCTGTTGCGTGTCACTCATTCTACTCTCGTACAAAATTTAACTGAGACATCACCGTCTAATATCGCGTCGAATTCAGAATGTATGCACATTCACGTGACCGTTTTTGGACGAACATTTTGACCATGCGACGTCGGTGCGATTATGACCGTTCGCGCTACTAAACTCCCATCATTGGTCCTCTGTCACTCGCGCAATGGCTCGGTGACCTCCGAATTTCACTCAAACATCATGGGAAATACACTGACATCACAGCTGTACTGCAGATCTTGGCAGATCTAGTCTCTCATAGACAGACGCTACAACAATATTAGCAGCCCAAAGCTTCGACTTCGCCTCGCCTGTTAGTCTCTCGTAGACAGACGCTCTATATACTCCAGCTCGTACCTCGCTATATAGACTCGCCTGTCACAGATGGAGTAACGCCATTACTTGTTCAAGTTCAAAGCATGCACACATTGGATGCTTGTAAGGAGAACGCCGTCGGATACATCATACTCTTATTCGGCATGTAAGTGATCCTGTTATCATCCCATGATCCATACGGTGGGCCACTTACGTTCTATCCGTGCCCCCAATGTATAAAGGCGGACGACTGAAGCTCAAAAGCCCGCAATAATGCCGTTCGACGCCTCCATTACGATCTGGGTGGCCCTGGGTGGTACGATAGTCTATTCCCTCTTTTCGCGCCATACTCGATCCCAGTCACCACTCCCTCCGGGCCCAAGGGTTGCCGCTTATTGGAAATGTTCTCGACATTCCCTCGAAGTATCCGTGGGAGAAGTATATGGCGTGGAGCAAAGAGTTTGGTGAGTGGGCTTAGTATGTCCCTTCGCGTTTGATGTCCCTGCCGAATCATACTCCTGCCAGACTCTGATATTCTGTACCTGAATCTCGCTGGAAGGCCTGTAATCGTGTTATCATCACTGGAGGCGACGGATGCTCTCCTGGAGAAGCGTTCGGCGATGTACTCCGACAGGTAAGTGCCATATCTTTGCATAGGGAAATATGGGTGAAATTTTACAAGGCCTCGTCTTCCGATGGTGGTCGAGCTCATGGGATGGGATTTCAATATGGGTAATGTGTCTCATGATCCATTACTCTCGCACTAAGACGTTTCCAGCAATGATGAAATACGGTACGTGCAGTAGCTCCACGATGTCTTAAACGCGGCGGGCTCAACTTGCACAGGGGACGATTGGTGAGTGGCGAACCCAATATAGGGAAGTTCACTCAGTGCCACTTAGGCGAGCACATCGACGGCTATTTAATCAAGCATTCACGGCCAAGGCGTCGTGGAAATACCACACCAGACAAGTCGACGCCACCCACGAGCTTCTGCAAAATCTCTCTCGCAATCCAGATGACTTCATGGAGCATTTACGCCAGTGCGCATTCCACCGATGCTGAAAGGACCGACACTAATTGTAACCTGCAGGTGGGCGAGCAAGCTCATCCTATCCATAGCCTATGGCATTGACGTCCGGCCATCGAACGATCCGTTTGTGGCCCTGGCGCGCCATGCGGTGCATCAGCTGCTCAAGCAGGTGTCCCCGGAAGTATCTGGTGGTGAGTTTCACTGGCCGCATGTGCTCGTTACTGCATTCTTATGTTACGTTTCGAGGACTCCATCCCGCTTCTGAAATACGTACCCGCGTGGATGCCCGGTGCGCAATTCAGGCGCAATGCGAAGCGATGGCGGAAGGAGGCCGCTGCGATGGCGGATTTGCCGCTGGCGGAGACCAAATGGCAGATGGTGAGTGAGCTATCCCATTATCCCCATGTTGACGCGGTATCTTTCATCCCCACGCAAGGAGCTGGGCATTGCACCACCGTCGTTCGCTGGGATCTCTGACCGCACTGAAAGACTGCGGGGAGACATATTACACGGAAAGCACGATTAGAGCTACCGCGGGGACGATGTACATCGGTGGGGCGGACACCACCGTTTCTTCGCTCGGCACGTTCCTCTGGCTATGATGGCGAATCCCGACGCACAGCGTAAGGCCCAAGCCGAAGTGGATGCGGTCACGGGCCGCCGGTACCTGCCTGACTTTGAGGATGAGTCCTCGATGCCGTATGTCGCCGCAGTTGTGAAGGAGGTCCTACGTTGGCAGAATGTGACGCCGAATGGTTTGAGCTGGCTTGTTGGGTAACGTGTCGTCTGCTGATCTCACAAACTTAGCTTCCCTCACTATGTGCTGGTCGACGATGAATACAAGGATACAGGATCCCGCGGGTTCGATTGTGATTGGTAATGCCTGGTCAGTCAAGTTCCTTTTAACGGTGCGTTTATAAATTACATATTGACCGTATTTTGATCAGGGCTATTCTGCACGACGAAGTTCATCATTGCGTCCTCTTTTCTTCCTCGTTACTGACCAGAGTCTTCCAGAAAACTTACCCAGACCCCTACACGTTCAATCCCGATCGTGGCTCTTGGATGGAAAGTTGAATCCCGCTGTCCGAGCCCAGATTCCGCTTTCGGCTTCGGACGAAGGTGATCTTTAATGCTCGTCAACTCCAGATTCAAACTCACGCGTCCGTCACAGGTTATGCCCGGGACGACACATGGCAATCGCCTCGGTTTGGATCGCCGTCGTGTCTATGCTCGCGGCCTTTGACGTCTCCAAGGCAATCGACGAACATGGGCGGGAAATCGAGCCGTCGAATAAGTTTGATTCGGGGTTTATCAAGTGAGCGTCTCGGCGGAGTCCTCCATTTTACTAACTTGAAATTCGAAATCAGTCTGCCCCTGCCGTTCAAATGTTCCATCCGGCCAAGATCACAGACGGCTATGGACCTGATTTCGGCAACCGCCTCTAAGGAAGCCTGGACGGAATGAGAGACGTTGGAGCATCCGGAATTGTCGAGTTTTGTGTATCTCAAGAGAATAGGATAATGGAGATATAGAGGATTTTGTTCAGGCTCAATATCTGCTTGACTGACGTTTGAACAACGCACTGTTCGAATTTCATATATGTGATTCGTTTTGACGGCCTATCCTCGCTCCATTTTAACCCTCGAATACTTTGTCCTTGTCACTAGGGCCAACCAAGTTTCGAGTTGCGTCTGCCTCGAGCTCGGATCGCCTTTCCCACCCAATTAAACCGTCGAGTGGAGTTCTTGCTCCTCAGAGATGGTCTTGATGATCTGCTCAATGAGCCGTTTGCTCAAGACGGCTGCCAGCTTGCTATGTAGCGCTGACGAACCTGTTGAGGATGTTCGGGGCAGTGCAGAAATCACCACTACTACTGCCTTTCCTTCTTAAGATGCCAGCTCCAGCGTTAGCAATACGGACCATTATGAGGCCATGGCTGCGGCGGAAGCGATTCCGACCCTTCCACCTGCACTAGCAAGGAAGATACTCGAGACCGCGGGCTTCTTCCAGCAAAAAAACGTTCCCACCATTAATTAGTGTTGCGCAACATGTTCAAACCTAGTATGGCACCATCATCTCATGTCAGCCTGAATGAGTATTGAAAAATTGCACAGGATAGAACCTCTGTTGTCTTCTGTCTACGGAGGGTCCTGGGAGAGTCATAATCGACATCATAAGCGCGTTACTTAGCATGGGTATGTTTGTGTGCACTCACTTCGTTATAGGATGCAATTTTATGAACTGTTATTGGCAGTCATTCTAACCCTAATCGTTGCGGCCTCTGACATAGCTTCGTCCTCCGCTATTCTTGCCGCATTTTCTCTTCGCCGACGTTTTGCCGCACGCGGGTTGAGTATCATGGCGGCTAAGATGACGAAGGCGTCCAATACCTGCGAAGTATTAACAAACGTCCCAGGAGGATTGGGCCGAAAAACCAACCACGACGAGCGAGTATGTAATCGCGGCAACGATATCGAACTTGTCTTTAAACGCGAGTGACAAGTCCGAGAACACGCCTGAAAAGATGTAAGATGTGAACATGGAAGCACATACAGGCAACCCATTGCAAGCAGGCCTGAGCACCGACCTCCCAATAAATCAACGACCATGAACAGCACCGAGATGCCCACGACCTCGCGGAGGCGCCAGATCTCGACGTATTGCGGGAAGAGCGCGAGTGAGATGATCACGGAGCTGGATATGCCGATAAACTGCACGCCGCGGAGCCCTGCATCCGTGCGCGCGCCGTACGCCCCCCGCAGCGCGAACACCATCGTCGTCTCGAAGCCCCCGACAACGAGCATGGCGCCCGCGGTCAGAGCGGCCGCCGTCCGCACCGAGCGTTTCTGCGTGTAATATTGGCACTATACCACGAACCCCGTCAGGAAGCCAGTTTATGTGAACGAACCGAGGGGCGGGCAGACCTGGCCCCAGGATAGCAGCGAGAAAAACCCGAAGAGCTGTGGCTGGAGGATTAGTGGGACATTGAGATCCAGCAAGATCGCGTATGCGCCGAGGAAGCCTGCGGCGATGCCCCACAGCAGACTGCGGCGTGGATATGATATCAGCTCGCAAGGATTAGACGAGGGTGAGCAATGCGTGTATGTGCATGCGCGACGCACACGAGCCACGGTGACAGTCCGTCCGTCGATTTCTCGCGCCAGCTCTTCCACACCTGGGGAATGAGCTGCACCGTCCAGCATACGGCACCTAATGAGCAAGCCGAACCTGAGCCTCTTGTGTCAGGGGGTTTTTAATCGACTTCCGAACGCACCCATCGTCCCTAAGACATTCTCCGCGACAGGGTCGGTGGCCATGTTGCGAGTGTGCGATGGTCCGAGAGTGGTGGGCAACAGGTTGGAAGTTTCAGTGTAAAGGCTCGCGAAAATGACTCAGCTGCGTCATCAGATGATCGGGATGTGACGAACTTTCTGTACAGTAAGTCCGATAGTCCGAACTAAGATACCGACTGCTACATATAACGTGTAGAACCGAGACTAGAATCTGGAGTGGGCCTAATTATTTCAATGCGAGCCAGCCATAGGGTCTCTAACTGAGGTTGTCAACCAGCGCAAAGCCCTGCCTGGCACAACGCGCTGGAACATCGCCTTTTCGCGTCAGAGGTGATGAATTTAAACCTGTCGTTCTCGGAGGGTTGGAAACCTATAATATACTTCAAGATTACAATGTTGTCCAACCCCTTCAGACAGAAATTAAGAAATAAAGATAATGGAGCGGCTCCCCGCTGTCTACCTCGGGTGGAGCATGAGAATAAGTGAACATGTAAATGGTCCTATTTTTAAAATATAAACCGCTCTTATACTGGTTGTGCAAAATGTAGCGTAGGTCTGTTTAGAGTTGTTTGGCAAATGTGGACGAGACGCGTTCATCACATGATCTACACAGCTTTTTCTCCGTGTCCCTTCTGTGATGTTCCATGTCAAGGTTCTGATTCCGAACGTCTTTGTCCGAGCGCCATATGTCGCTCCATGGAGCAGCCACTCTCAATCCTGATTCTAACCGCATCCATCGCGCGATGAGAACGGTGATTTCAGGGCGGGCACAGCATGAACACGCCACGCGCAATTCTGAGTCCACAGCTCTCACGCCGGCGTCTCTTCTAGATCTCTTCTGCAGCTTTCATGCTCCATGGCCACCATCGACCGTGTCCTGGCCGGGTCCCCGGAGTCGATTTCCTCGCCCTCTGCGTCTAGAGCCAGCACGTATGAAACTACATCGGGTTCCTCCTCCAGCACTGTTCCCGGCCCAGGCGCGCTGAGCGGTAAGGCCATAAAGGCACTGGGCCGTGTCACAATACGAGGCATAGACCATTTCGTGATCCTCCGGCAGCTTTCCGTCATTGCGCACCACTTCCCGCTACCGGACGAGAAAGCTGCATATGTTAAACATGTGGAGGAAATCTACGCTGATGCCTCGAATTTTCCAGGTGCGCTCATAGTTGAGAATCCGCAGTTAGTTACAACTGATGTCTCGCTCTAGGCAGGGCCTGTATCGGGAAGAGATAAACCGCAAGGCTCTGAGACTACTGCTCGGTCAGATAGGCATGGGCGAGACACAATATCTTGTGCGCGCACTCTCTCGCTGGATCGCGTCGAGCTTCGCCTATTTCTATCTGAAATCCTCATTCAACTCGCGCCGCTATGGTAGGGAATTCATCACCCCTTGTCATAGTGCTAACATAACCGCACTCCAGGATCCGTGCCTCGGGAAGGTTTTCTCCTCTCCGCTGCTCGGCGCCTATTCAGAAACCTATAAATCGGGCAACATCTCCATATTTCCTTTCCTGCTCTTCATTTCGAGGCTGATCAGAACACGCGGATCTGTCTGTCGTGCAGTCTTGGATGTTGGTTTCCTCGACGTCCTGATGCTTATCCGCTCATTAAACGACCTCAATAAAGCGGATATCATTTCCGAACTCGAATCAAATGAAGGATACACATTCCATCGCAAACAGCTCCTAACTGCGAGCAATGCAATGCTGCTGGACATCATTGCGTACCCGGAACTCCGGCCCATCGTCCTCCACCATCCGATTTGCTTGACGTGGCTGACGCCGCGGACACCAACCGTTGAAATTGCTCCTTTCACTTCTCGTGAAAAGAGTCTGTTCCTCGACGCCGAGAGAGACATCCCAGATGACGATTCTCTGTTATATCTGGCTCTGGATCTGTGAGTTACATCTTTGATTGTCCGCAGCGAACTAATTTTAGGGTCTAGGCCTGCCGTCGCCAAGCTCAGCTGTGTCTCCGAAATCCAGGCCGAAGAAATTGTGAACTCACTGGCATTCGGCGTGGAGTACGATCAGGCATTACGCGTATTTCTCCTCCGAAGTCGGTACAAAAGAAAGGTGGCGCTGCTCTCGAAGATGATCCAGTACATGCTCGAGAACAAGTCAGTTTCCTTTGCAATCCCTCGCACATCTTTACTCAAGTTAATGCAGTTCTGCCCCTCCAATTTCTCCCAAACCCTCGGTCCGTCCAGACACCCTCAGAACCCGTTATCGGTTTCTATTTTTCCTGCGACTCATCACGGCCGTCGCCTGGGGCCCGAGCAACCGAGCGGCGCTCCTTGACGCTGGCGTGATTGACTTCCTCGTCCAGATAGTGCAGACTGAGGTCCCCGACAGCTACATCGCGATCATCGCCTCGCATGCACACGAAGACCACAACATCCCCGCCATCATCCGCGAGCAAGGTCTTGCGCACCTGCTCGGTGGACCCCTGGCCAGAACCTCCCGCTTGGTCGGGCTAATTTCCACCGCGTTCTCTGCACTGTTTCCTGAAAATGTAAAGTCGGACTCCATACGCAAGTAGAAGACTTGACGTTTCATCGCCTGCGATCCTCAATATACCGACGTCTCCATGATTCGGCCTTGTTTTTTCACCTTTCCTTTGCATACCAAAACGGATACCCTCAGACACGGCATACCAATTTCAAGGACTTGTATTTTGTTGTACCACCACCTCGATCCTTTCCGTCGCACACCAGCTAC